>JARYGA010033532.1:0-25597 GCA_030545235.1 Helianthus tuberosus
AGACAGTAGTAGTATATATATATATATATATATTCACAGGTATATACCACATAAGTGACATCAAACAATTATTACTCTAGCAGAGTACTTAGTAGGCTTGCACTGAGGGAATCTATACGTGACAAGACTTGCTGTGGTTTCTGTGCACTGAATTCCATAATTATGTATGCATCCATAATTACGTAACTCCTTGCCCAGTCCGCACAGTTTGTTTCATCCACGTATTTCTTCCTTCAGATAGGCCATTGCTTTCGGGTAAAGTCACGTATACTTTTGACATTCTACTTCTAGCATATGCTAATTATCACACATAATTGCAAGTAATTTCTCAATCATAGACAAGTGCTACCCCAGTGCACCCTAAGTCTCGTAGTGTCTTTTCTAGACTCTTATAGACAGTTTCAGGTAGTGGATTTCGCGGGACGTTTTATGCAATGAAAACTCTTTGAAAAATTGTTTTCGTGAAAGGATCCTAGAGATTGTAGACTAGACTCGAGAAGGAATCCTGGTTCACTACAATCGTAGCTCTGATACCAATCTGTCACACCCCTTTCTACGGTGGAAGCACGAGGTGTGATCATGAAAGGTTCTCATTGCATACGAAGAGTAAACATACTACATGCTCAAAAGTAACTTCAAACATTACATTACTAAAAACATAAGTCAAGTGTTTACAACACGAGATAGCGTTTTGTCTTAAAAGTTACACTTTATTTAATGATAAACAAAGCGACATCCACGAGCATGAGTAAGACCACGCGCACATCCATCCTAGTTACCTGAAATACATGTGAGTTTTGGAAAAATGTCAACATAATGTTGGTGTGAATTCATGCAGTTTTTGGATTTCACGTTTGTATACTTTGTATGAAAACATAGTTTGTGTCATGTATAAATCAAGTTTTCATGTGTACCCCACGTACTCATGTATAGTTCAAGTTTTTCTTGAGTACCCCACGTACTCAAGTACAATTCAAGTTTTTCTTGAGTACCCCACGTACTCAAGTATAAATTCAAGTTTTTGTATGGTATGAATCTTATGTAAATAAAGTATTCCTGTAAGTATCAGGATTGTTAATGGGTTGCAAAGCCATTAACATGTGACACGACATAGGAAGTCACCAAACCTTAGGCATTTTTCTAGTTGGCATATTCTGAGACACAAAAGCACTACTCGATTCTCGCCCTCACCGAGAGTGTGGCTGCCTGGCACCCGTTAGATCTAACCTTTTGTTTTGCGGTCTAGGTATATAGTTGATTAATGGTGCTTATGGTACCCTATTCGTGACACGATTTCTCGTATCATTCCTCATATCACATCATACTTGGTTCTCGTCCTCACCAAGTGTGTTTCTTGTTATCATACCATTTATAAACATAGTAATATTTGTACATGTATTTCACCCCCGAAGTTATAAAACTGAAAACAGTTAAAAGAAAAGGGGGAGCATGAACTCACAACTTTGCGTTCCTTGCGTCGTAAACGTCACCGGATTTGCTTAATTAACGTCGTGACCTATACGCGTTTTCTTAACGTTAGTCACTAGACTTGTGCCTCACAAGTACAGTCACTCTCTTTTGTATATGTTTTGTTGTGTTAAAAATATTTTATTTTTTTAACTAAGTGTCTTACTTATATTATTTTCTCAAAATTTAATATAAGTATCTCGTGTTTTGCACTTTGCACCCGAATTATGTATCTTGTGTGATGTATGTGTATTTTTATGTTTATACTCCTCATGTGTAATTAGTGTATTTTTAAGTTCTAATACACTAGCACGTATAACATATACTATATACACTTAGCACAGCAGTTGGTGATCAAATAATATATATTTTTCTCTAAAAAATATATATACTTAATATCCATTTTTATTCTTGAAGAAATCCTCATTTCTTATCACCAAAAATTAGGGAAACCTTGGTATTATCTTTAGATACA
Organism: Helianthus tuberosus; assembly: GCA_030545235.1. Lineage (NCBI taxonomy): Eukaryota > Viridiplantae > Streptophyta > Magnoliopsida > Asterales > Asteraceae > Helianthus > Helianthus tuberosus. The sequence continues at coordinate 1,943 of JARYGA010033532.1, forward strand.
TTTTTAGGGAATAAGTTTCTCAAAAACTTATATTTTTCCTAAGTGTCAAAATTTATAAAAATTTTGATAGAGTTTCCCCTAAAAATGGAGGTTTCCCATGTTTTCAAAACATGTGTTTATTTTCTTTTAAATCGTCAACAATCATCAACAACAATTATCAACAATAATCATCAACAATAATCACTAATTTCTCCATTTCATGAACTTGAATATTTACAAAAATGTGTAGTAACTTACTAGCACATTTAGTAAGTCTTGTTATCTTTAAAAATAAGTTTAATTTCTTAAAAACTTTATTTTCAAAGATCTTGAAGTTTCACAACTTCTAGTCATGATTTACCAAACATATTTCTTGTTAAATTTTCCTTGTGACACAAGTGTTTACACACTTGTTTATTTACTAAAATGCTTTTAGTTTATGTAAGGTCCGGGTTTTAACAAAACTAGCATTCTCCGCTTGGTTCTTCCGAAAAACCACTTGTAGATCTTTAGATCTACATGTTTAGATTCTTATTTTACAAGAAAATTTATATTTACACAAGTTCATGTTTCATGGATGGAAAGTTTCATCATCTTCCAAAACTTGAACACTAACATACTACTAGTTCATGTTCTTGAACATAACCTAGTATGGTTAGATGATGATCTATCCCACTTCTAGTAACAAACAACATCAAATAATAACACCCATACAAGATTCACATGATTTACACACATATCTACTCTTTATCCAACTAGTTTATCTTTCTTTCAAGACTTTTAGTTTTGATCTTGTGTGTTCTTGAGTTTTAACCGTTAAATCACCTATTAACCACTTTAAACAAGAACAAGAGAGTGTCTAGAAGCACTTACTACTAGCTCATGGCTAGGGAAGAATCAAGATGTAAACAAGGTGGATAAAAGAAATCTAGAGAGGTCCTTGAGTTTCCGAGTGCACCGAGCCTCCTTGTATGATCCCTTGCTTCTACGTATGTATGTAAAATGGTTGAACAAAGTTTGAAAGTGGTGGTGGTGTGGTTGTAGGGTGGCGGCCGAATGGTGTAGGAGGGAGAGAGTTTTGAGTTTGGTTGTTGATGTTGAATGAAAGAGAGTGATTACCCTTTGATCATTTTTATAAACCAAGTTTTAGTTTTATCCTTCATGCATTATGTTCACTAGATTTCCAAGATAGGTGATTATTTTAATCAAAGAAAGACAAGTGGTGTCCCACCCCTTGTAACCGTCAAAGAGAGGGGGGGGGGGGGTCTTTGTTACAATTCAACTCCAAGTTACACCATCTAGTTACAAGCTAAGCATTAGAATTAGGTGTTTAAGTATGTTAAGTGATATATAGTGTGTTAGGGTGTACGTGGACCCTAACTAGCTTAGAAAAAAAATAAAAACACTGCTTCCAACATTATTTTGGTGTTACAGGTAATATCCGGTTGTTCGGTTATATACCGATTCGTTAAAGTGCTAAATCATACTTTTTAGTGTCTTTTAAGTACCTTTTTGTATCCTTTCAGTTCCCAACACTTAGGGAAGTATTCTGGATGATAAAACAACATTTCTGCATGGTATTTATATGTCTAAATGCTGATTTGAGCTGAATTATATAAAATTTTGCACTTAAAGTGCGTTTCGGGTGCTTTTTAGTGCGTATTTTTGCTTCCGTAATGTCTATATATTAAACCCTTGTATGTACTCTTGGGTTTTAATGTATTCTTGTAGTTGGACCTACACCTAGGCTCCAATTTTATTGCCTGACTGCTTTCTGCAGTTCTGTTGACACAGTGTGTCTTACCGGTGAGTTTACTAGTATTTCTGACGCAGCGCTCTCGTTTATGCATAAAGCAATATTTTGTAGTATACAACGTGCATGAATTCACTTGTTTAGTATGTGTTCAGACATTGCTGACAATTAAGCACATAATTGCAGTCATTAAATAATGATTAAAGTGTACGGAAATTACCGGTTTGGTGCCAGTTGTCACACAGACTACGATTACGAACGCCTCGATGACGCCGTGACTGTTGCCCCTAATGTCGCTGCTCGTAACGGGGTCCTGTGACCCTCCACCAACAGGGTACGTCTTTCACATTCTGTGCCACGCACTAAGGCACTACTCACTACGTGGGAAGTTACACATCCCACTCTATAGTCAATTGTCATCGTTCATGTCCCGATTGATTCGTAGGAGTTGACCCCCATAAGTCGCTGGCTAGGGTTAAGGATTTGATTGAAGTCAATTCGCTGATGTCCGTTGCTAGTAATCAAGGTCGTCCCAATACTGAGGTCGGTAGGGTACTACGCTCATCCTCTTGTCCATCGATCTTGCAAGTTGATGGAGTAATACACGGTATTTTGCTAGAGTGTTACAGAAGTGATCGCACTTCGGAATCTAAGGCGTCAACACGCTAAGTTCCAGTAAACAAAGATAAGTGGGATAAGTATAGATCAATCGTTTGACGCTGCGACATCCACTCAGGGACGTTCGTACTAGCACCTAACATTCTACACAGTTCACTAGACGTTCAAATGAGTGTTCAGGTGATACTCAATAGCATAGAGATTCGTAAGGATTCGGAGAGGGGTGAAAAGACCATGTTCGAGTAGGAGACAATCACTGTTATGACCCCTATAGGTTTGTTATGTTTCCCAATGATCGAATAACGGAACAGAACCCCTTTCTTCACTTGTTAAGCCTCACTGGGACTCACATGCACCCCACATTATTATTATGTGTGCACCCACAATAATATTGTGATTTGCATGCTCATCTCAGCTCCTTCTAACTCATATCGAATGGTTCCTCAAACTCGAGTAGCAAACAAAGAGCATCACGAAACGTGAGTCATGAATGTTTAGGGAAATACCACCCTATCAATCACATAACACGTGCAAGTAATACATGAATTCATATTGTTGTGCTAAATGTGCAATCACATGCAATATCATATGTAAGTGTTCACTAGTTATGCAGTACAATGAGTATACGAGAGACAAACCTTGCAATCTGGAGCTGAGTGTCATGGTCATATCCTCGTTTTCAGAACTGTTCGGTTATAGTCCGGTTTTATAAAAACATTTTTAAAACCAATTTCACTATAACCAGTGGCTCTATCTGTAACAGCCCAGCGTAACCGCACCATGATATTGTCCGCTTTGGCGGCCAGCACGACCTCAGCATCCGCCCCTCACTGTTTTCAAAACGCGTCATGATGGTGAAGGTAGCCAGCCCCTTATAAGGAAGCCTTTGTTCCCCTTCACAACTGATGTGGGATGTCACAATCCACCCCCTTAAGGGGTCCAGCGTCCTCGCAGGACCTGGCACCACAAGTCCGGCCCTGGCTCTGTTACCAAACTGTCACACCCCCAAAACACCACATGCGGAATCCCCCGCGAGGTGTGTGACGTACCAGTATCTAGCCACTAATCACATTGAACTCATAACAAGATTTCAAATAAAAGCTTTCATTCATTAAGATATGTATTACAAAACATTATTTATAACCCGTTGTGTTCAGCGGAAGCATAATACAAAGTTTAACCAATACCCAAGTATATGTAATCTACTAGTCTTGTTTCAAGTTACCATGTATCTCGACCCATGACCACTCTAGCATCCCAGACAGCAAGTTCCACATCCACGCGTATCAATAACCTGCGAGCATGCACACACGTGTATCAGACAACGCTGGTGAGTTCATAGTTTTACTAAAATGTTAGTTACCAAGTGTTTAGTTAGGTTCATTGATTACAATGTTGATAATACCTCGGATACAAGATGGCTCCTGATTTATTTTGCCCTTTACCCCAATGCTCCTATCAAAGCATTGGTCATGACTAGTTCATTAGTTCACACCTGTCCTCTCTGGTACGGGGTGAGGGTGCCAAACCTAAGTAGCGCTACCAACTAATACCCTGTTACCTCTCAGGTAACAAAGAACAAGGAGGGACTTTAATGGTGATAGGATGAGTATATTATCCAACATTCTAGATTATCCACAAAACGTATTCCTCTCAGGAATACCCAATTGATTTACCCAAAAACCCATCCATCTCAGGGATACCCAATGACTGTCCCAACCACCGGGACGCATGCTCAAGAGGAATGAACTCACCTTTGGTTTGCTCGGTAAGATTAGTTACTTTGTTTATCAATTGATCAAGCACGTCCTAACATGGTTTATCAATAACAATCAGTTCTGTATTCACATTGAACCACGCATTTTGTCACATATAACACAAGTCACGTTCATGAAATATACACATAATTTTGCATGTTATAACTATTAGCCATGTCACACATCATTCATGTTACAACAAGTGTTCGAGCCATAAGTATACTCACGTCTCAAGTTCGTATCTCCCAATGGCACACATCAAACAGTTCGGTTTACATTCAAGTAAACATGAAAGTTCACATAATACACAATAAGCATTCGTATCACAAGTAATTTCACATCATGATTTCATATGTACAAGCCGCATATCACTTAGATCTTTAATACCAGAATATGTGCAACAATTAAGTTAATGACCCACCTAAGACTTGTGCGGCCCAGTTAACATATAAAGCCCAAATTAATTACGTAATCACCACAACTTCCTACTCCTATGGCGAAGTTTCATAGACGACGAAGAACATACTTCGTCGGGTTGAAGTGTATGTCGAAACACCATATTTCGTCGTGGAGGTGTGTGTGTGGCCTGCTATCTTTTCCAGCCCAAGCTTATAGCTTACGGCCCAACCTTGTTGGCCCAAGCATGTGATGATGCGGCCCAACTTAAGTCCGCTTGGACTGTGCAACCCATCTCAACCATTATCTACTAGTATGGTCCTTAAAACAATGCTAGGCCTAGCAAGTTCGGTCCAGCTCAGTTACGCGGCCCAGCACGAGTTATAGGGTGTGCGACCCAACTTAAATAACCCACGGACCAGTGTGCAGCCCACCCGGGCATGACCCAACAATTATATCTGATATTTACATATTATAACAATCCTATTTGTTCCCTAACAATCATCATGTAACATTCATCATGCCTTCATATATTCAAGTAATAACAGTTACCATTTAGCAAATATGTTACCATTCAAATCAAATATCAGCCATATCAGTGAGTAATAATCATGATTTCACAGTGTTTGTGGTTCACTAATACCCCTAATCGTTACCGACTCGTTAACGTATGATAATTAATCAAATCAATTCAACACAATCTAAGAGGTAACAAAACTGTTTCTGTTGGTTGGTCATCATCGTTATTGTTATACATCGGCAGATCTAATACTTCTTTATCCTACATCAGTTAATACCAATTCACCTAAGTCGTGTAGCATCTCAAACAATGATTGAAAAATTCCTATTTTAATTGCCCATAACCGCCGTTTACAATATATTAATAGATTAATTATGCCCAACTCAATTTGCAAATAATACCCCTAACACATGCTTTTACTCCACCCATGCACAAACATTCAACACGTGTGAACCCTAAATTATTAATCATAAACATTAGTCATGCCCCTAGATTTAATAGTTGATAATTATTATGATTTCATTAAGACTTTACCATCATGCAATCCTACGCACTAACAAATCAGCCAAACCATTATAACATCATGCAATCCAAGTTGGCGAGGAATGAAGTCTAGTAATATAGATCATGTACTAACCGAGAGATCAAAGATGGTGAGGGCTTCGGCCAAAGGGGCTGCCGACGAGTTCCAGGGAGGAGAAAAGAGGTGATTAGGGTTTGCTAGTAATTTTTGTGAGTGCTTAACGATAAAAACTGCCCTAATCTACTTGTGTGCATGCGTATGCACGCTGACTATGATGGCCGGCCCAACACTAAGCTCCATTTGGGCTTTACTAAGTCCATGCATAAGTGTGACATAATTAGATGTGTACGTGTTCTCGGGTTGGGCTCCGGGTATGGGGGCCGATACAAATTGAGAGTAGTGTAGAGGTTTAAAGTGTGTGCCTGTGGCCCCATATACGTGCAGCCCAATCATACTAGTGTGTTCGTTTAACAGGGTTACCATATGCGTTTAGGTTTTAACAGAGCTATAATAGCATAACACGTTCAACACATTGAAGAGGGATAGATAACGAGAAGTTAGGATCACGAGAATAAACGACACTAACCTTGAAAGTTCGGGTTGTCACACTATCGATCAGGCTAACGCGAGGATAGCCTTCCAGTCATCTGAGACCTCCCACCACCGTCGCGGTAGCCACATGGGCTGACTCAGTATCCCAGTCACGTTTATTACGATGAGTTGCCTTCAGCTCTCTTGACGGTGTTATAGGGGATGCAGGACCGGTTACAGTGCCGGATAGACCGCCACCACGCTCGTACTAAAGACCTCTTGTTATGGGTGATTCAAGGAGATATCGATGCGGCGACGTTTGCTGGTCGCCAAGCTCGTCCGATACCCGAGCCCTGCGTTTATCTAAACGATCTACAACCGTCAATATTCCCAACCGTCAGGCGCTGAGCATGATACGCAATCGTCGGGCGCATACCAAGGACCTTAGGTTAGTTTGTTCTTGTTTTTTGTATTCTCACATTTTGATGTATTTGGATTTGTTAAGTATGAACAAACTCATTATATAGTTAAATTTGCAGTTTCAGTTTGTTTATATTTGTGATGTTTATTTACAATGTTTGGAATGCTTGGTTGGTTACATATAATGTATAATATGATATTGTATAATACAATTTGACATGACAAGACACAATACGATACGATAAAACACAAAACACATAAAATTAATATTGAAAACATATACGATACGTGACAATACGATACGACACGAAACAATATGATACAATACGATATATATAAAATTAGTATTTAAACAAAACAGTAAACACCTACATTATCCATCTTTAAACGACAAAAATGCATCTGGGTCATATACAACTTGTATAGCTCTATACGAGATATATATATAACCCGCCCTCATAAACAGGTTGACAATGGCAATCTGTGTTGTTTAAGGTTAACCCTATAGGACTCGTATAGGGCTATACGAGTCGTATACGGGCAAGGGGGGGGGGGGGGGTTAAGTGTCTTAATTAACCCTTGGGTGTCCAAATAGATTGATCCCTATTGAATGATTAGAGCGTCTGAAAGTTGAGAAGCTCTTAGTACATATTGACCTTCTACATCTTCTGGTTCATTTTCTTGAAGACTCTCAGTATTCTCACACCTCTATATCTTATTCCCACACTTTTTTTTCGCTCTTTCTCTCACTATATATATATATATATAGGGGATGGATCATGAAAAAAACTAGTTTAAATGAGAAAACCAAAAAACTAACTAACAAAGGCTAAAAAACGTACCAATTTTTTTATTAAAATTCGCTATATGTAATAAATAAATAAAAATTTCACAAGAAAAAAGTTGTACTGCACATGTGCAATAATGCGAAAAAGCCTAAACCACTTAACCCCCCCCCCCCCCAAAACCTAAACCCCCCATCCCCACCCCCTAAAAACCTAACTCCACTCTCCTACCAAAAGCCTAATCCCCCACCCCCAAGAAACCTAACCCCCCCCCCCCACCCCCCCCCCCCCCCCCCCCCAAAAAAACCTAAAACTAAACCCTATACATAAACCCCAAAAAAACCTAAACCCCCCACCCGCACCCCTCAAAAAACCTAACCCCCACCCGCATTCCCCAAAAACCTAACCCCCCCCCCCCCCCCCCCACACCCAAAAACCTAATCCTAAACCTCTAAAAAACTTAAGTCTAAAAGTTATCTAAACTTAAGAGCTAATTTTAAGCATATAATTCACATGTGCAGCACATACATATAATATACATGTGCAGTACACATATAATGCAAATGTGCTATACAAGTTTTTTTTTTTTTTTTTTTTTTTTTGTACATTAAAAGTGACGAAATTTTATAAAAAATGTAAAAAAAATGCCATGTTTTTTAGACTTTTTAAATTAGTTTTTAGTTTTCTCATTTATATGTAGTTTTTCATGATCCTCTCCCTATATATATATATAGGAGAAGGATCCATTAGGTACCGCCCTTTATTGCGAGAACCAATGTGAACACAACAAAAAATACCTAAAAATAGCTAAAAAATACACAAAAATTTTTTTAATACTTTTTACTTAAAATTCGCTATATTTCGTTATCAAAAAAAAAATTAAAAAAATAAAATATTTATAAAAAAAATTTGGCTACTAAAAGTAGCGATTTTTAAATAAATTTTTTTTAAAAAAATGTGTATTTTTTAGATTTTTTTAGGTTTTTTGGGGGGGTTTAATTATTAGCATTTAGCTTGAGTGGGGGCTTTAGTTTTTTTTTTTTTTTTTTTTTGGGGGGGGGGGGAGGGGGGGGTTAGGCTTTTTTAGGTTTTTTTGTTGTGTTTACATTGGTTCTCACGGTTCTCATAATAAAGGTGGTTCTCAAATGAACATTACCCTATATATATAGTGTGAGTTTCATTGGGGAACACTAAAAAAGTGGGGAACCGATGAACACTTTTAAATATTTAACTTAACATGTTACAAATCATTTTTTTTTAAATTTCGACGATTCTCCTTATAAATACTTGTAGAAGCATTTTTAATAAAAAAATTCAAAAACAAAAAATATAAAAAAAAGTTAAAAAAGGCTAAAAATTATTTTTACAAAAATTATTTTTTTATTTCCAATAGTTTCTACCTATTTTTAGAAGGAAAAGCGCTGAAAATTTTTTTTTAAGTGATTTTTAATGTTAAGTAAATTTTATAAGATATATATTTTTTTAACATTTTTTATATTTTTAGTTTTTGATTTTTTTATTAAAAATGTTTCTACATGTATTTATAAGAAAAAGTGCCAAAAATAATTTTTAACATGTTAAATATAATTTTTAAGAGTGTTCCCCGGTTCCCCACTTTTTTTAGTGTTCTCTAAGCAAAAAATTGTAAAAAAATGCAAAAAAAGTTTTTAAAGAAATCAGAGCTTTTTCTATTAGGTTTTTTAAGAGATTTATACACATGTGTATATTGTTACTCTTTTAACCATATATATATGTGTATATTGTCAATTTTTAACTATATATATATATATATGTATATACATGTTTAAAATTGAAAAATAAGTGTTGTAAATCTTTGATTGAGGTGAATGACTTAGTTTTAGCTTTAAGATGTAGCATTAGTATTTATGGTTTAGCACTACGAGTTAGTTTTAGTGTTTAGTATTAGTATTTAGGGTTTAGCTTTAGTGTTAGCTTTAGGGTTTAGCATTAGTATTTAGGGTTTAGTTTTTAGTTTTAGGGTTTAGCATTAGGGTTTAACATTAGTATTTAGGGTTTAGATTTAGGGTTTAGCATTAGTATTTAGGGTTTAGTTTTTAGTTTTAGGGTTTAGCATTAGGGTTTAACATTAGTATTTAGGGTTTAGATTTAGGGTTTAGCATTAGGGTTTTGCATTATGGTTTAGCTTTTGGGTTTAGCATTGGGGGTTATCTTTAGGGTTTAGCATTAGGGTTTAGCTTTAGTTTTTGAGTTTAGCTTTAGGGTTTGCATTAGGGTCTAGCTTTAGGGTTTAACTTTAGGGTTTAAGGTTTATGTTTTAGGTTTTAGCATAGGGTTTAGCCTTAGGGTTTAGCTTTAGTGTTTAGAGAGTTTTGGTTATTGTGCAATGAGTCGGTCCCAATGACGTTGTAATGAGTTCCATCAACATTCGTTTGACCTAGTTTCCTACACTTCTTAGGTTAAGGATTTATATTTTTCATAATATACACATATGTATAGTTATAAGATTGACAATATACACATATGTATAGTTTAAAGATTAACAATATACACATGTGTATAAATCCCTAAAACAACCTAGTAGAAAAAGCTCCGATTTTTTCAAAAAAGAAAAAGAAACAATTTTGCTTTTTTTTTTTTTTACCTTTTTTTTTGCATTTTTTGCTTAGGGAACCACGTAACACTTTTAAAAATTTAACTTAATATGTTAAAAATCAATTTAAAAAAAAAATTTTGCGCTTCTCCTTATAAATACTTGTAGAAGCATTTTTAATAAAAAAAATCAAAAACTAAAAATATAAAAAAAGTTTTAAAAAAACTAATTTTTTTTTTATTTCGAATAGTTCTACCCATTTTTAGAAGGAAAAGCGCTGAAAAAAATCAAAAAAAAAAAATTTTAACATGTTAAGTTAATTTTATAAGATATATATTTTTGAGTTAATTGCTCGGATGGTCCCTGTGGTTTCATATTTTTTCACGTTTAGTCCCCACCTTTCGAAAATAGCAGGTATGCTCCCCATGGTTTGTCATTTTGTTACTCGGATAGTCCCCTGAGTAGATGTCAGTTAGTCTGGAAATAGCATGTATGCTCCCTATGGTTTGCATTTTGTTACTCGGATAGTCCCCTGAGTAAATGTCAGGGGACTATCCGAGTAACAAAATAACAAACCATAGGGAGCATACCTGCTATTTTCGAAAGGTGCGGACTAAACGTGAAAAAACATGAAACCACAGGGACCATCCGGGCATTTTTAAACATTTTTTTATATTTTTTGTTTTTGATTTTTTTATTAAAAAATTTTCAACATGTATTTATAAGAAAAAACGCCGAGAAAAATTTAGATAAAAAAATATTTTTTAACATGTTAAATATAATTTTTAAGAGTGTTCCTCGGTTCCGCACTTTTTTAGTGTTCCCTAATGAAACCTCTATATATATATATATATACTAGCAGAAACCCGCGCGATGCGGCGGTGGCAACAATTTACAGTTCGGTTGAATTCGGTTTGTTCGCGTTGCCATGGAAGCTTTATGTAATGTTGAGCCTTTTGCCAATTTACATTATCATCACTCATTTTAATTAAATTTTGCACATTTTATAAATACAATGTTAAAGGTAACTTGTAAATATCAGTACTAATAATAATATAGTATAACGTCTGGACTCTTTAGCACTTTGGAAGTTTAACTGTTTATTTATAAACAAATAAGCAACTATGCAAGACTACTAAGGTTCTAGTTTCTTCCTATATAAGACTACGAGGTGTGAAGGGGTTTTAGTTGGGAGCATTGCTCGACATGTGATAGGAGTGGGCTCCACCGGTCCAGATCCAAAAAAGTAGGGTGTGGAAGGGGTGTGGCCAATACGGCGTTGGGGTGCCATGTGGCACCTAATTTTTTTTATATTAATCATCAACACCCACCCAACCATTGCCAGACATGTCACCCTAGGTCAGCGCCCCATGCCAAGCACTATTGCGACGCTAGGTGGGCACCTCAACAGAGTACTAACTGTAACAGTATTTACTATGACTTAATAAGTTTATGAAAGAATAGATTACTACTATAGAATATTGTTTTTGCATACGGCTTGAATTTTCCACGAGCAACTGCATATTTGGGTCAAAAACTCATAAACGAACTGTGTGGATCAGATTGCTTCCCACATGCCATGGGTACAACATAAGCCTAACCATACAAACCTATAACCATAGCCAAACAGACCCTCCCCCAGTCCCCATACCAACCCCTACATGGAGGATAAAGGAAAATACACTCAATTGACCCAAAAAATATATTATAATTACATTTTACCTGTTTATATGTTAAGAAGATTTACATAATATTTTCTTACTGGTCCCTCAATATCATATAATCAAAAGCTCAACAGAGTACTAACTGTAACAGTATTTACTATGACTTAATATGAAAGTGCAAGCGATGACAAGCGACGAAGGGATCAGGCCGCTATTTTTGTTGTTTGAAAGGTCCCTATTTAAATAAAACAAACAAACAGTTATCACAACCAAAAGACCGATAGTTCGATTACGTTAAAGTCATCAACAATTTAAAACAACTTACAATGTATCCAAGTTACCAATCTGAGACAACTCAATCGGAATAGGACCCGCAATATTGTATGACAAAAGTTTCCTAACCATATAAAAACATAAATTTCGTAAACATGATTTTGAGCATCGTAAATGCGATCGAGAACGGGGTACTTTATGTCATGCTATCTAGCCTCTGAAGTTGAGCAGGGATCGTACCCTTTAACTTGTTTCCATGCACGTTCTGTAAAGTCAAAACGATTTATTACCGATTGTCAAAAACGTACGCGTATATATATAAATTTTATAATAAGTTAAAAACTTACAGGCTATGGAGAATAGTGCATGAGCTAAAATTATCATGTATGTGTCCCTCAAGTTTATTTCCTGCAACATTACTACAATCGAAAAGGTCTATTAAATTAAAGAAGAAAAAACTGAACTTGATTGAGGAAATAAGTGAGATTTGGAAAGTTTACAGGTCAAACAAGTCGGTAAGCTTTCCGAGTTCAGGTGAAATATGACCAGTGAGCTGATTATCGTTCAGTTCCCTGTTAAAACAAACAAAATGTCCTTCTTAAAGAACCTAGAATAATTTAAAACATATAAAATTATTCTGTAATCAGCCATCCATCAAGGAATATATAGATACTAATCACATTTGTAGCAGGATAAAAACATGTTCCAACTTTGTCAATAAAGTAAGCATGTTGGAAAATAACTCCTGTATTGCATTAGCACCCTTGATGCATCCTTTTATTAAAAAAAAACAAAAAGGAATGAAATAACATGCAGACAAAGCATGGTCACAAAATCATCCTCATACTTAGACAACTTCAAATGTTTGAAAACCTTCTTTTCTCAAAGATGATGTCAAAAACTCACGTGATCCTTGCTCACATCAAGATCTACAAACACTTGTTTTATCAGCAAGATACATACGTACTAACATACATACCTCGATATGATTGAAGCGTTGTACAAAACATCGTCACCAGGGCACGTCCATGGGCTTCCTTCTTCAGGAAAATTACTCGAGTCACAGATGTATTTCACAATTGTGAGAAGCCACCAGGGTGTTTTAAAGTAGATGGATGATGCAACGATTGTCCCGTATTTCTGCTTCAACACTTCTGAAGCAACATAATACGCACTGCCAAGTGCCAACATAACACTATTTTAGGGCTAGGTTATCTACGCGTGTAATAAACGGGTTGAGCAATTTAAATTAGAAAAATAATAAATATATAAATAATATAAGACAAATGAAATTACATCATACAACGTTGAACAATTCATATATTTCTTTGGATTCCTTCAATTCAGATTTGAGTTGATTCAAGCATAGCCAGCTTAACAGTGGTGGCATCCCGGTCAGGTTCCAAAGTAGAGCTAAATTTTAAGAACCTACAAAAAGAAATAGCAACATTTCATCAATAAATCATGTGTATTAGAAAGTAAGCTTGGTTGACTTTCAACCCATTTGACTCGTTTACTTTTAACTTGTGTGTTTTAACTGACCCGTTAGTGAAGCAATATAGCATGCATCGACTCAATTCATAGGTAAATGGGTCAACTGTGTTACCTCTACGCATAACAAAATACCAAAAAAATAGGCAATGAGAAAGATTCAAAAAAATAACCCCGAAGCGTCTTAAAATTACATTTCGTATGAAAAAGTGCCTCTGAAACCAACCTTTAAAATCTCAGCAGCCATACTTCACATCTGAGGCATATGTATACCCTTAGAGATTGAATCAATGAAGATCATGATAATCTTCATGTGAAGACACTATATAACGTGCGACTCCTGAAACTTAAATCCAACCATCCAATGATCCTCATGCTTGGGCCTTCTTTCAAAACCTTCCATTGCTCCGCATTCAACTGACCTTTGGCTCATCATTATGTAACCACAAAAATCAAGACCAATCCAAACATTTCACGAAAATTAAAAAATTTAAAAGATACCTGAAGCAAGATCAGATGTGATCCAACATTTAAAAGATACCTGAAGCAAGATCAATAATCAATAATCAATGAAAATTAAAAAATTTAAATCAATAATCATGAAAATTTAAAAGATACCTGAAGCATTAAAAATCAGATGTGATCCAACATTTCACGAAAAATATTCAACAGCAAGACCAAAATATCCAATAAACTGAAACAAAAACAAAATAATCAGTAGCAAGATCAAAACAACCAACATTTAAAAGATACCTGAAGCTTTAGTATACCTTATTACATGGAAATTACAATGTCTGATAGTTGATAAACCCAAAGACCTGTAAAACAACCAGCATTTAATCAGCAGGTAAACATAAAACAACACATGAGTCAACTGAATCATTCAACCGAACTGAGTCAACTCACCAACAACTCAGCAATGACTGCAATAAATCGACCTAGATCTGGCCAGATCTTCCTCCACCTCTCGAGAAACAAAGACTCAACCCAGATCTTCCACCAAGTCAGGGAAATCACAACCCAGATCCGATATGGTAAAAAGAAAGATCAAAACAAAAACAAAATAATCAGTAGGAAGATCAAAACAACCAACATTTAAAAGATACCTGAATTACTGATGATAAACATCAATTAAACACCATAAATTGTTACCTCTACAAAATGGAACAACAAAAATAACTGTAATCAACAAGGTCGGCCACCTTCTTCTGTCCATATAATCTGCAAACAAGAACCATAGCCTACAAATAAATATCAAATTAAGTTAAAATCCAAAACCCTCAACAACTAAACAAAGTAAAAGTGCAAACAATTAAAGACAGTGTAATCTAAACACATACCTATGTTGCGTTTTATCAACTTCTTGCTTTGAAATGGAAGCACCTAGGGTTACCGGTTTTGTTAAGTTTAGAGAAAGAAACAATGGAGATCTGAAATCGTTTCTGAATCTCAAAATCAACGTGGATCTTAAATTAACTTGGGCATCGAACCCTTGATTTTTGAACCATAGACCTGTTCTTGCGAGGTCTGGTCTGGAGATCTGGTTGATTGAAGAAATAGAGAGATTAGGGTTCTGTATGTGTGTTTGTGGACAAAAGGGAAAAGAGGGATGGATGATTTATATTTCAAAATTTGAGATATGAGGAAAGCATAATCGTCAAATTTGAGATCTGAGGAAAGCATAATCGTCGAAAACCATACCTTTTAACTTCTCTTATTGTTGAAGTAGTAGTTGTCTAACCCTCAAAAAGATCCAATCCATGTCTGGATCTGAAGCGGAAGAGATGGCACGAATGTGGTTCCTCCATGGATAAATCTCTAGGGTTTTTTTTTTTGAGAGAGAGAGAGAAGAATGTGGGTGCTTGAAAGCCTGCAAATGAAAAATGAAAAGAAGACAGGGATGTATGGAGAATTGGGTATGAGCGGGAGTTGAAAATTGAATGGACGGTGCAGATCCCAATCCGTGTGATGTACTTCATTGAAAATGGACGGTGCAGATCTCAATCCGTGTTTATTTGAGTGGAAGGGTATAAGTGGAAAGTGATGTTTTATGGTGCTTAAAAGACTTGTACATCATGCATTAGGGGTGTTTTAAGGGAATTTTTATGACTTTAAGAAGTCCTTCCAATATGTATTATAAAGTAGTATAGATATATATATATATATATAGAGAGAGAGAGAGAGAGGTTGGATCTTGACTCTAGAAAATGAATTATGTTTTGTTTTTGTTAATCACCTAAGGATAGGTGATGGTATTGTATTAAGAATCTAAACGCAAGAAAACTTGCGTTAGGGTCCTAGGAAGGTTATAGACTAGGTCAAGAGTATTACTAATAATCTGATTCCCTATAACAAATGGCTCTGACACAAATCTCTGTAACACCCCGATCGCGTAAAACAACAAACCGCGGCGGAAACATAGGGGAGTCACGTTACAGGAATTGTTTCGCAACACATGGTATTTAAAGTTTTGAATTATTTAGACAATTGTTTACATTGTCTTGGGATAAACAGAGAACAAAATACAAGTAAATTGACTTTCATGTTTTAAAGTTACTAAGGCCCGCGTCCATCCTATGTGAAGTAAGTAATCAATCATCAAACAATGGCTCCTGAAACATATGTGAAAAGACAGTCAGCATAAAAAGCTGGCTAGTACATAGGTTTTGTGTGTCAAATTCATGGCTTTAATTTCATATTGCAATACCTCGTCCGACTTTTTAAGTCGACGAGTATAAACCTTGAAATCGAAAAGTGTTTGATATTGAAATATATTTTACCAACTTTACAAGTTGATATAAGTAAAACAAAAACCTTGTAGCCATGAATCCTGACCGAAAACATTTTTTTTGTAAAACCGAGTAATAAGTCGATTTAAAAGAAAACATTATATGGTTTATATCTTTAAGTGAAGATCATTGAGTGATATTGTTCAAAACCATTTGTCTTTGTTATAAACCAATCGTCCATTGTACGTGTCAAAAACCATTGTACGTGTCATAAACCATTTGTCTGTGTCATCAATTAATCGTTCGTGTCATAAATAAATCGTTAGTGTTTTAATCGTGAAAACTTTTGGTCGTTCTTTAATGAATACATTCAAACCTGTGTGACTCGTCTATACCACCCATGGGGTATCTTTAATAGACCTTGAAAGGTCTCTTTAACTAGACTAACAAATCAACAAATGATTTGTTAATCAGAAACAATTTCTGTCGTTTCCCAAACTATCCACCGAATCTAGTGAACAGTCTGGTAACGGGATTGTCAGTCCTATGGTACCATAACATACTACTGGTCGGCTCAGACAAAGCTAATGAATGTCATTCATGTTATGGATAACGCACCAACAAGTTCGTCACATTATGGAAATCGTATTGTTTAATATAAACCATAGACTTTGTTTTGAAAACTTGAAAAACAGTTTAGCACATATGAGTCACCCCAAAACATTTAGAAAGCGTAAAAAAGGAGAGTTATGTACTCACTTGGGATTGCAAAGTGTCCTTGATCAATAGAAGAAACAAAGCTCAAATGGTTCCTAGTGTCGGATAACTATGTTAGTGTAACTGGACTTAAATCGGCGGATCGGATAGAATGAAGTCTTATAAACCAAATGAGTGTTGGAACTCATTTGATACAGTTTAATAAACTCAACAATCTGATTTGAAAGTGATCCTAAGTACTTTTGACCAGTTATAACTCGTTAAGGTAGTTTACGCTACTTTAACGGGTCATTTGCGTAAATATGTGTTCGGATGGTTAAATATATCTTATGATAAGTCTTATATGTCAAAATATGTTTGATAATGTTGTAACATCAGTTTATATGTCAAAAATTGGGTTACATATGCTTAAAATGGATTTATGCGCAAAAAGGGCATTTTGGTTACTTTTAAAGAACATAGAAACGACTTATCATAACACTAACCAAACGGCGTGACCATAAGGTATAACCTCAGTAGGTTATTCCCTATACAACTATGGTCACAAATATGTGTTTGGATCCTAAGATCGACCAAATGGGTCGGATTCGAAAGTCAAAGCGGTGGTCAAGACCGCTCGACTTACGACCCTAAATAAGCACTAAATTTGAAGTGACGAGTTAGACAAAGTTATAAAACCTGATTTGGTATCAAAACTTGGTGTTTGATACCTTAAAATGGTTTCGTCGTAAAATGCACATTATGTGCATCTTTGACCGAAACTTTAACTCGTCACTTCGGCTAGTAAATGTGGTAATCAGAAGGTGTAATCGTAAGGGATTATAACCTTCGTGATTACGATCACGTTGCAAAGTTCAATTGAAATTTGACTTGACCAATTAAGGTCATAACTGAAAGTCAAACAGAAAGTCAAACTATTTGACTTTTAGTTCAAAACAAGCTAAAATAAACAAATAGACCAAGGAAGAACACTTACTTGTGTTCTAGGAAGATAAGAAACTCAGTAGGAGGCCTCTAAAGAGAAGCAAACTCCAATTTTGAGTAATAGGAGAAAGAAGTGATGAATGAGAAAAAAAAATGTGAAGATTTAACTTGGTATTTATAGTGTTTTGAAGTGATGGAGATCATTCCAAGTGTCCAAGGAGGTGGCATGATCTTAGGATGGGTGTAACACATGTCAAATGAAGGTAGAAACCTAGAAATTTCGAGTTCTTGGGCTCCAAGGCAACAAAACAATGTGCTGTCCAAGAGCTGGTAAACTAGTAGACTAGAGGGACATCGCCGACGGCCTCCCAGGGCGTCACCGACGGTGCCTAGTTTCTTCATTTTGGGGCCAAGTTTCATTTTTGGCAGATTTGGCCCCTGGACTTGTTTCGTCGCATTTTATCACTTTTAACACCCGTTAACCTAATATTTAGGCTCTATAAAGGTTTTAAGGCATATGTAACTTGGATTTTACCCAAAAATGTCTTGGATGTCAGTTCGTTCGGTTGTACGGTTGCTTTTTTCGCTTAATTACGTCAAACGCTATAACGAACACGAAAATGACTGAAATTTCGCAACGAATGATATTTTTGCATTCTTATCAATAAAATACAAGATTTTAATGATTATTAAAATTTTTGGATGTGTGTACATGGTCTGTATTAAAAAATACGAGAATCAGCAGACTTTCTCAGTTTGTCGCAAATAGTCCCTGAGCTCGAATAAGCATGTTTTTGCCATACCGAACCCCTCAAAACTTATTTCTAAGTTGTATAAAGGGTATTTAGGGTATGTGTAGCTTATGTTCTTGTTCTGTGTGTACCTTGCGTTAAACTGGTTATGTTTGCGTAACAGTTTACGATTTTACTTCAAGAAAAGGTTTGAGAGTTTGAAATTGTACAAGGATTAAAAATGTACAAATGTCATAGATAATTATACAATCCCATAAATAAAACACAAGGTTTCATTGATTATGAAATTGTTCGGAGTTGTACAATGATTGAAAAAGACACAAATGTCACAGTCTCCCCTACTTTAGGAAATTTCGTCTCAAAATTTAATTAGAGGAAACTTGTGAGAATAGATGTGGATGTTTCGCTTTCAGTTGATCCTCTGTTCCCTAAGTAACACTCTGGGCCACGTTTGGTTTTCCAGCGAACTTTGTCAACTCATATTCGTCTGTTGTTTCTAGGAATGAGTTTAGATCCGAGGATTTAAACTTCATTCCAACAGACAAGTGCACGACATTTTCGATTGTACCGAGCCTCAAGAGAGCCATGTAAATGTCAAAGTGTTATTCTTTTTCTTGCAAAATTTGAAGAGGGTGTCAACTTGGAAAGGAATTGGAGTTTCGAATAATGGATGGAAAAATGTTCATAGAGGTTTCCTATGAAGACTAGTATAGGAAACTGATGTGTGTGTGTTCGAAGTTGGAGTCGGAAAGTGTAAGATAAAACAACATTTGTAATGGTCCAGAACTTCTAGTAACTTAAATAACGCCACACTTTCAATGTAATAAGGAACACTTATATATAGGAAGTACCAGCGACGTATCCACCATGCCCTCATTACATTATTCCCGTTTCGTTATTTTTATCACTATAGGTTCCTACACATGACAAAACTTTCTATGGTTTCTATGCACCGAATTTTATAATTATGTAGGCATCCATAATTACTCAATTCTTTGCATAGTCCGCATAGTTCATTTTGTGATGTGTAGGGGAAAATTTCAAACGAATAAACATGTGATAACTTGTCTAGACCACCAAAGGGTCTCTTTGACTATATCACGAAAGAAATGATCTCTTTAACTAGATCAACAAATGATCTATTTAACTAGATCAACGAATGATCTCTTTAACTACACAACCAAATGGTCTCTTTAACTAGATCAACAAATGATCTCTTTAACTAGATCAACGAATGATCTCTTTAACTAGACCACCAAAGGATCTCTTTAACTAAATCAACAAATAATCTCTTTAACTAGATCAACGAATGATCTTTTTAACTAGACCAATGAATGATCTCTTTAACTAGACCACCAAAGGGTCTCTTTAACTAGATCAACAAATGATCTCTTTAACTAGATCAACGAATGATCTCTTTAACTAGACCACCAAAGGGTCTCTCTAACTAGGTCACCAAATGATCTCTTTAACTAGATCAACAAATGATCTCTTTAACTAGATCAACGACTGATCTCTTTAACTAGATCAACGAATGACCTCTTTAACTAGACCACTAAAGGGTCTTTTTAACCTTGGAATAAATGTTTCGGAATAGTACTTTGGAGTCCAAGGGTCTTAACTATTTGCATAGAAAAGCTCATTAAGGATTTAAGATAATACTTCGGATATTCTTCTAAGAATCTAACATATTAAAATATGGAAGATTCTACAACGATTTGGATAGTGAACACTTGAATCAACTAAACACAGAAATCCTAAAGTGACTTGGTTAACGCAACAAGGGTAATACAATAAGAATACTTATATGTAGGAAGTACCGGCGGCGTATCCACCATGTTCTTTTGGTATTACACTCGTTTCGTTATCTAAATCACTACTAATCACATAAACACATAATCATCTACTTGGTCATCAACTTGTACATAGATATATTGCATAAGACCAATTAGGGACTTATGAAAAGTACCCTTAGGTATCCAAGCAGGGATTTAAAGTGGTACTTCGAGTATCCGTTAAGGGTTATAACTTGTACCTTGTTTCTTAGAAGAAACGAGTACTTAGGATTTTTGTGGAGATCGCGAGCGATCACAAAATGGAAGAAACTACGAGAGTAGTTTGATTTGCAAGGAACCATATCCTTGGTGTCGGTATTGTAGGGGCATGCCACACATACACGTAATCACATTGGTTTTGTAAATAAAATTGGAATAACAATATTATTTATAAACAAATCGAATTGTTTCAAGATTCTTGGATAACAAAAGGAAAACGTAAAAGTTTAATTATTTAAAGCTGCATTGTCATTAGCGCGTGCCTCGCTAGCATTTATGTTAAATGCTCATCCAGTGGCTGGATTTGCATTGACGAGCTTTGGGCAATTGTTTCTAAAATGACCCATCTCACCACAGTTGTAGCAAGAACCTGGTGGAAATCGAGCCTGAGCAGAATTTGCTTGAGGTTGGACGGGGTTCGGAATAGCTTGGTTCGGAGCAGATCAACAAGCATTTTCTAAATGACCAAGTCATCCATAGGAAGTGCATTGACGACACTGTGAGTGAGCTTGGTGGTGAGCTTTGCACCTGTTGCACAACGATGTTGTACCGGCATAAGGTTTCCTCGCAGGAGGTTGAGCTGGTTGGTTGTGAGTGTTCTGGTTGGGTTGAGCAATAACCGTGAAGTTTTGTGAAGCCTTATGCTTCCTAGATTCCTTGGATGGTTCGGCTTTGTTTTCCTTGGTTTCCTCTTGAGTGGTCTTAGCTGCTTGTTTCTTGTTGCCTTTGCGAAACAGTTTCCCCTTTCTGACTTGGGATTCAGTTAGGGTAGCAGCTAATTCGATAGCCTGTCTGACAGTGGTAGGGTTGCTACCAGTAATAATGTCCTGAACTGGGTCAGGAAGGCCATCTATGTACTTCTCAATCGCCTTATCCAAGGCGTAACCATGGTAGGACACAAAAAGCTCAACTACTCGTACCGGTCGGTGTACGCATGATGTTCTCCACTATCCTGTTTCAGATCATGGAATTTGTTCTCAAGTGCCCTTTGCTCATGACGTGGGCAGAATTCCTTCATCATAAGAGCTCGAAGCTCTTCCCACGTTTGTGCCATTGCCACATCAGCACCCTTATCTCTCATCACACCATTCCACCATGTGGGTGCTCTTTTCTAGAATACACTCGATGCAAAATCAACCTTTTGCCCGTTCAGGCATTGAACATGATGAAATGTGCTTTCAAGACTCTCAAACCACTACAGGAGCACAATAGCTCCTTCAGACCCAGTAAACTTGAGTGGTTTAGCTGAGTTAAATTGTTTTTAGTTGCACGGAGCGGGTGCATTGTTGTTGTTATTGTTGTTGTTGTTCGCTTGGTTTAACTGGGTTACTAGGTTTGGGAGCACGGTGACAATTTGTTGAGCGATCATAGCCGCCATATCAGCGTCTTGATTTGCATTACGTCGAGGAGGCATTCTAAAAGAGCAGAGAAATATGAGAGAAAACAAGTGAGATGATATTGGATAATAAAAAATGAACGTTAAAAATATCGATGGAGCATAAGGATTGTGACCATTTGTTCGTTACCTAAAACAAACAAATGACACAGTGACTAATCAAAGTAAATGGGTCTTTATAATGTATCGCGAAGATATGCTTTAGCCTATAAGTGGACACTCACCCCAAGAGTTCCCAGGTAAGAGTGACTGGTCCGGTGATGCGGATTTGTACGAACACTCTAGCCTTATACAGAAAACTCAGGGTACATGCATCCACTCTTCCGGATTGCACATGTTCACATTATTAAAGTCCAAACTTTGATGGGATTTTGAAAACACCAGAAGCTTAAAAACCTAAAACAAATCATCTAAGGATAGATGATTTTTTTTGTATAGTTTTTGAAAAAATTTGACTCTAGAGAATGAATTATGTTTTGTTTTTGTTAATCACCTAAGGATAGGTGATGGTATTATACTAAGAATCTAAATGCAAGAAAACTTGCGTTAGGGTCCTAGGAAGGTTATAGACTAGGTCAAGAGTATTACTAATAACCTAATTCCCTATAACCATGGCTCTGATACCAATCTCTGTAACACCCCGATCGCGTAAAACAACAAACCGCGACGGAAAAATCGGGGAGTCACGTTACAAGAATTGTTTCACATACATGGTATTTAAAGTTTTGAATTATTTAGATAATTTTTTACATTGTCTTTGGATAAATAGAGAACAAAATACCAGTAAATTATCTTTCATGTTTTAAAGTCACTAAGGCCCGTGCCCATCCTATGTGAAGTAAGCAATCAATCATCAAACAATGGCTCTTGAAACATATGTGAAAAGACAGTCAGTATAAAAAGTTGGCGAGTACATAGGTTTTGGGTGTCAAATTCATGGATTTGAATTCATATTGCAATACCTCGTCTAACTTCGAGAGTCGACGAGTATAAACCTTGAAATCGAAAAGCGTTTGATAATAATAAGATATAATTTTATTTTTTGATCTAATATAATATAAATGATTATAATGGCTACATGATTAAATATTTATAATATATTTAATCTAACATATCTTCGAGTCCCGCTTCCTTCATTTTGTTGTTATGATTTTGGTGAATGTGGGGCTAGCTCACTTGGTAGATGTTTGTGCCTCTTAGTGGGAGGTCTTGGGTTTAATTTTAAGTAAGGTAATAATTTGGTGTAATTTAGTAGTGATTAGGAGTTTAAAAAAAAAATGGAAGACCAGGGTGATCAATTTTCTAAATGCCATGGTTCATGATCTTTGTAAGTCGTTTAAACGTGGTGCTCATATTCCATTGGTCACCATAACCATCATTGCGGTGAGTGAGAATGCACGGAATGTTCTTGCTTATCAAGTACCGTAACTAAATAATTTTTGGAGTGATAATGACGTCCAGCCAGCAAAAATGATGAACAAGCTAAAGCACTACTCATAATGGTGATACTAATGACATTTCTAATCGGTGAATCAATGCTAAAAAGCTAAGGAAATCTTAAGTTCACTAGAAAATCTTTTACAAGATGGTGGCAAGGGCCAAGGCGAAGAAATTCTAAACGAGTCCGTGTCATTTATACCTTTAACTTGTGAAACAATTTTAGAAATCTAGACAAGAGAAAGAGTATAGTCACCAATGACACCAATTTATTGAAAATAAACACTCACCGTCATTTATAATAAACTAAAACCATTTTTATAGTTTAATTTTTAACACTAACAATTTTAAATGAAAATTAATA
>JARYGA010033533.1:0-21763 GCA_030545235.1 Helianthus tuberosus
TTTTTCCCCGTATAAACTCTTGTGTTGTTTGTGCAATTTTACATCAAAGTGATCCTCATCATTGTTACACATTTCAAGCATCATACCCCGTAATATAGAGTTTGGTTGCAATATCCTCAACAGATTTTTTGACCAAAACAGATGGTATGATAGATGAAAGGGAAAGTGTATTCAAAGTGGTGTACCAAAACACCTTATTTCATGTTGATACATATGAATGCACATGTGCATTTCTAATCTTGGTAATGTAAAAAGTAGTGTATTACATATGGTAGTGTAAATGAAAGTGCAATTGTCTAATATATGTAATGAATTACGGAATTTGTCAAAGAAATGACAAAAATGCACATGTGCATGCTTGTGTATTATGGATGGAATGATAGATGAAAGAGAAAGTAGTGTACTAAAACACCTTATTTCCTGTTAATACATATAGATGCACATGTGCATTTCTAACATTAGTAATGTAAAAAATAGTGTATTACACGTAGTAGTGTAAATGAAAGTGCAATTGACTATTATTTGTAATGAATTACGGAATTTGACAAAGAAACGACACATATGCACATGTGCATGGATAACTGTTACTCAAAAAATTTTTTTTTTTTTTTTGAAATTTTTTTTTATTTTTTTTATTAACAAAATATAGCGATTTTTTCAAAAAAAATAGTAAAAAAATAAAAAAAAAATTTTTTGGGTGTTTTTTAGATTTTTTTAGGAATTACTGTTTGTGTTCACACTGGTTCTCGCGGTTCTCGCAATAAGGGGTGGTTCCTAACGGATCTTTGTCATATATATATATATATATATATAGAGCCGCTAGAATGAGAACCACCACGAGTTATGAGAACCGCGAGAACCGCGACCCGCGGGTGGCCGTTGACCACGAATTTTTTTTTACGACTAGATGTGTATATTTTAACATCATACGTGAAGTTTGGGTTCAAACGGCGCGCCCGAGGGGGTAGTTTTTTACGCCCAAAGTTTGGTTAAAAAAAAAGAAAAATAAAAAAAAAATAAAAAAACCCAAACTTTGGGCGTAAAAAACTACCCCTTCGAGCGCGCCGTTTGAACCCAGACTTTACGTATGGTGTTAAAATATACACATCTAGTCGTAAAAAAAATTTCGTGGTCAACGGCCACCCGCGGGTCGCGGTTCTCGCGGTTCTCATAACTCGTGGTGGTTCTCATTCTGGCGGCCCCCTATATATAGATATATAGGACAAAGATTCGTTAAGAATCACCATTTATTGCGAGAACCGCGAGAACCAGTGTGAACACAAACAGTAATTCCTAAAAAAAATCTAAAAAACACCCAAAATTTTTTTTTATTTTTTTACTATTTTTTTGAAAAAAAACGCTATATTTTGTTAATAAAAAAAATAAAAAAAAATAAAAAAATTCGAGTAACAGTTATCCATGCACATATGCATATGTATCGTTTCTTTGTCAAATTCCGTAATTCATTACAAATAATAGTCAATTGCACTTTCATTTACACTACCACGTGTAATACACTACTTTTTACGTTAACAATGTTAGAAATGCACATGTGCATCTATATGTATCAACATGAAATAAGGTGTTTTGGTACACTACTTTCTCTTTCATCTATCATTCCATCCATAATACACAAGCATGCACATGTGCATTTTTGTCATTTCTTTGACAAATTCCGTAATTCATTAAATATATTAGACAATTGCACTTTCATTTACACTACCATATGTAATACACTACTTTTTACATTACCAATATTAGAAATGCACATGTGCATTTATATGTTTCAACATGAAATAAGGTGTTTTGGTACACCACTTTGAATACACTTTCCCTTTCATCTATCATACCATCCATAATACACTACCATTATCTCCTACCATCCATAATACAATACCATTACCTCCTACCATCCATAATACAATACCATTAACAATATTTTCACTTTATTACATGTATGTAAACACCATTTATACCATCCAATCAACATATTATATTAAAAATTGACAATTATAACCAAACCATCAACCACTAGATATAACTAACCAAAAAACATGTATATGGGCCTACTTCTCCATTCAAAATCACAAACTTTTTGTACCAAAACACGTTATATCATGGTTATACATAATTATGCACATGTGCATTTTGAATATTAGTAATGTAAAAAGTAGTGTATTACTAATGGTATTATAAATTAAAGTGCAATTGTCTATTTCTGATAACGTATTACCGAATTTGTTGAAGTAATGATACATATGCACATGTGCATGGATAACTGTTACTCGAAAAAAAAAGGTTTTTTTTTTTTTTTTTTTTTTTTTTTTTTTTTTTTATGGTAACGAAATATAGCGATTTTTATTAAAAAATAAAAAAAATAAAAAAAATTTTGAGTGCTTTTTTGATTTTTTTTAGATTTTATTTTGTGTTAACATTGGTTCTCGCGGTTCTCGCAATAAAGGTGGTTCTCGCATGAACCTTACCCTATATATATATATATATATATAGGGTTGAGTTTATTTCAGAACTCTAAATAACTACAGAACTTTCAGAACTCCTAATAAACAATCATTTTATATATAAGTTTTTGTATTTAGGATCTTTTTATCATCTATTATATGTATTTCTTTGATTACATACATGTTAAAAGTAGTTGACATATGTTTAATTGCCAAAATTATATATATGTGTCATAACTAATTACATATATGTAAAAAAACTAGTTTACATATGTGTAATTATAAAATTACATATAAAAAATGATAAAATTACTCTTAATATGTATGTAATCGTAAAAATACACATAATAAATATTATCCTAAACATAAAAATATATAAATAAAAAGATTGTTTATTAGGAGTTCTGCGAGTTCTGTAAATATTTATGGTTCTGAAATGATAGGGGACCGCTAAAATGAGAACCACCTCCAGTTGTAAGAACCGTGAGAACTTTTTGATCCGGGGCGAGTTGGACCAAATTTTTTTTTCATAAACGTAGATGCTTGTATTATAAACACATTTGTAAAAAAAATTCAAAAAAAAAAAATGTCGTGTGTGTAGTTTTGAACACCACAAGTTTGTGTTTACGGGTACCGTAATTTTTAAATTTTAATTTTAAATAAAATTTACAGGTCCTGTAAACGCAAACTTTGGGTGCTCAAAACTACACACAGCGACATTTTTTTTTAATTTTTTTTACAAATGTGTTTATAATACATGCATCTACGTTTATGAAAAAAATTTGGTCCACCTCGCCCCGTACGGTGTAGTTCTCACGGTTCTTACAACTGAATGTGGTTCTCATTTTAGCGGTCCCCTATATATATATATGGTTCTCATTTTAGCGGTCCCCTATATATATATATATATATAGGATTAGGTTCAAACGTGAACAAAATTCTAAGAGTGAACTGCGTGAACTGATCTGGGCCCTTGATTGTTATGATCTTGAGATTTAAATGAGTGGCATGATGGTAATTATTTGGTTAATTTTTTCCATTTAATTAAATACAAAAGGGTATATGTGTAATTACACAATCAAAAAATTCAATAAGGAAACCTAAATTGTTTCCATTAAATTAAAATCTCATCAAATTATGTTTCATCATGTGTTTGCAAAAGGGCGAAAGTAGCAGACACCAAATTCCGTTATCCATCAACTCCATAATCAACTCTCCTAATTCATTTCAAATCTCCCAATCAATATCTTCATTCTATACAATTCATTCATTCGTTGATTTGAATATGATTTTCTACCTTTTTTCGAGAATTCAACAGCCATGGTTTACCATTCAACCGCCAACGCTTCGATCTCAACCGTCGGTTCAAATATGAAGGAATTTGTGAAGAGAAAGTGGGTACATTTGTCATTTATATTATCGTATTTAATTGTTTTGTAGATTGATTGTTACGAGGGAAACGTGTTGGTGAAGAGAAAGTGGGTACATTTGTCATTTATATTATCGTATTTAATTGTTTTGTAGATTGATTGTTACGAGGGAAACGTGTTGGTTTTTTTCTTTAGGATGTTTTTGTTGTGATTTTTAATAGATTTTTTTTATTTGTTTATTTATTTTTATTGAAGGTGAATAGGAGTGATAAATTGAATCAGTGCAAGCTTTTGTCACGTACAATGGCTTTCCAAGGTGATTTTTTTTCTTCTAATTTTATGAGATTTTTTTTTTGTATTTTTATGGTTTTTTTATTTGATTTATTGTTACTTGCATGTGTTTATATAAGTGTGTTGTTTATCAGTGAAGAAAAAGGGGTTTAAGGAAGAAAATAAAGGTGTTGATAGGTTGTTAATTCTAGTGGTGAAGAGAATGATAGTTTGATAAATTGTTACTGTGATTGTGAGCCTACATCCAACAGTTTTAGTGCGATGTACACTTGTGAATTATGCAAAGTATTAGTTTCTGAGTTTTTTTGTTCAATTCTTTGATTTTGCTATGTTTTTAACGCGATGTACACATGTGTATTCTGATTTTGCTCTGTTTTTAATGCGATGTACACATATGTATTCTGATTTTGCTCTAATTATAACCCAATGTACACATGTGTATAGCGTCTGCTTTTGTGATATCTCATAATTTTTTGTGTATTGAATGTGTAAAGTTGTTGATGTACACTTGTGAATTATGCAAAGTATTAGTTGCTGAGTTTTTTTGTGCTATTATAGGAGATGTCGTTAACGAGAAAAGTGGAGATGGAAGGTCGATAAGGATGATTCACGTATGAGGTCGATAAGAATGATTCAGCATACAACGTGGTGAATAGTTGTAAAAGATTATGTTTTTTGTTTTTTCAATTATGTTTGGTTTATTGTTTTTACGAAACTGAAACTTGTAATTATATGTTTTTTTTGTTTGGTTTGGAAAACATTATGGAACTTGTAATTTGTTAAATATAAAATAGTTTTACAGGTATTGTTTCTATGTATGTGTTATGTAGCTAATTACACATATGTACGATGTTGAGTACACATGTGTACTGTTCTATTTATATCCAAGTACACATGTGTATACCGTTGAAATATTAACGTTACGTGGATCTTAAAAATCAAAATTTGAACTCTGGTGATGAAATTTGAAATAAAAATTAAAATTGAAATATGGTGATTTGTTGTTTGTTTTGATAATTATCTTATTAATAAATAAAACATAATGTGGATAGTGAATTTAAATTAGGAAATATGTAACTTAATTCAATTATTAAAATAATGATTTAAATCTAATTTTTTATATAATTACAATCATACCCTTAACAACTAAAAAGGAAATCAAGGGTCAAGATCTGTTCACGCAGTTCACTCTTGGGAGGTTGTTCACGCTGGAACCCTACCCTATATATATATATATATATATAGGGAGAAGATCATGCGAGAACCACCTCATATTGCGAGAACCAATGTGAACACAACCAAAAATGTCTAAAAATAGCAAAAAATCACACAATTTTTTTTTAATATTTTTTATATAAAATCGCTACTTTTCGAAGCCAAAAAGAAAAAAAATAAAAATTTTAAAATTTTTTTTTTGCCACTAAAAGTAGCGATTTGAGCATAAAAAATATTAAAACAAATTTAGATTTTTTTTGATTTTTTTAAGATATTTTAGGTATTTTGGGGGGTTTAGTTTTTAGCATTTTAGCTTGGGGGGGGGGGGGGGGGGGTTAGGTTTTGGGGGGGGGGGGGGTTAGGCTTTTTTTAGCTATTTTAGGTTGTGTTCACATTGGTTCTCGCGGTTTCGCAATATGGGTGGTTCTCGCATGATCTTCTCCCTATATATATATATGGTCAGGATTTAGAGAAAACGGTGTAAAGTGTGAGAATGGTGAGAACGATTTTGGTGGTGACATGTGTCATTGATTCTAAATTACATTAAGGGGTAATATTGTAAAAAAAACTCACCCACATGAACTGGGTGTTCAAATAAAACGCCGTAAAAACACCCAATTCAGAAAAATGTCATGAAAATACATAGTTAAAAACGCCATAAAACACCCGGTTCAGAAAAACGACATGAAAAAACTCAGTTGAAAACGCCATGAAACACTCAGTTTAAAAAAAAGCAATGAAAATACCTAGTTAAAACGCCGTAAAAACACCTATTTCAGAAAAACGCCATGAAAATACCTAGCCTAAAACGCCATAAAACACCCAGTTAAAAAAAAACCCATAAAACCCAGTTAATTTTTTTTTTCCGAAAAGTATATCAATAGTATACTCGTTGAAAAGATAAAAAAACTCTGAGTTTTATGGTGTAATTTTTTTGAAAAATAATCACGTATAAAAAAGTTATTGTCGTTTAAATATAATGGGGGGAAAATGGCATGTGATTAGCATGTGCACCTTTGTTTGGATATTCCTATTTTACCCCTCCTGGTAGTTTCAAGGCCCCTATTATTTACAAAAATGCTACTGCATCAATATCAGCCACAAACCACTATGATCTTGTGGCTGATAATCGTTCTCATCATTCTCACAATATGAGGTGTTCTCTCCTGATCCTGTTCATATATATATATATATATATATAGGGGAATGTTCAAATGAAAACCACTAGTTATTGTGAAAACTCGAAAACTAATTAAAAAAGCCAAAAAAACATACCAATTTTTTTTTTTTTGCATAATAATTTTCGCAGGTTTTTATATATAAAAAAATTTCAAATTTTTTTTTTGTGTAGTGCACATGTGTAATACTACACATGTGTACTACAATTTTTTTTTTGAAATTTTTTTTATCATATATAAAAACCAGCGATTTTTATAAAAAAATTGAAAATTTTTTTTTGTGTGTGTTTTTAGGCTTTTTTTAGTTTGTTTTCGAGTTTTTACAATAAAAGTGGTTTTCATTTGAACCATCCCCTATATATATATATATATATATACATATATATAGAGGAGGGTTTAAATGAAAACGATAAATATCGCAAGAACTGTGAGAATGAATGAAAAAAAATCTCAAAAAACTTGGTCAAAAACATTTCAATTTCAAAATTTCTTTTTACAGTTATCATTATTATTCAAATATAATATTAGAAATTTAATTAAAACGATTAAATTTACATGTATTCGTAAATATTGAAACTTTACACATGTGTAAAAATATAATAAGAGTGATTTTGAGAGAATAAATGAATTATTTGATGTTGAAAATTCTTTTTTTAATGTTGTATCTTAATTACAATAAGGGTTGTATTAAAAATGGTTTTGATTGGTTTTTTCAATCGTTCTCACGGTTCTCGCAATATTTAGCGTTCTCAATATAACCCTCCGCTATATATATATATATATATATATATATATGTGTGTGTGTGTGTGTGTGTGTGTGTGTGTGTGTGGAGGGTTAAGTTATTCTAAAAAGACTCATAAAAATAAAAAGTGTAGAAAGACAGAATGAATTGCACAAAATAACATAATCTCAAGCAAAATATAAAATAATCCGAAAAATATAACACAACGTCGAGGAAAAAAGACACAATGACGCAAATAAATAAAAGACATATTAATAATTAACAAAAATTAAAAAATCTACAACCTATAAATCCAAAAGTGAAAACTTAAAATCTCATATCGTAGAGTTCGATGAGACGGTTTCAATGCCGTTTGAATGAGGTCAATCGGAGTCTGTTTGATACCCTTTGTACGACTTCTTATTTTTAGTGGACTTTGTATTTGATTCTAGACCATATATATATATATATATATATATATATATATATATATATAGGGGAAGGTTCATTTGAGAAGAAATTTAATATGAGAAGAAAAAGAAGAAAGGGCATAATAGTAAAATACTATTTCGTTTATAACTCATATCATTAATTTTTCTCTCTTTAATTAATTAGTCAACTAATAATTAATTATCCTACATATAATCTACAAAACCTACACATATCAAAATTTTTCTACATGTACCATACACATTATAAAATTTTATCCTACACAGTCGAAATTTATCCTACACACCTCGAAATATATTCTACACAACTCATAATTTATCCTACACACCTAGTAATTTATTCTATACTTTAAATTAAGTTGTTTTTTTAATTTGAAAAAATATATATTTTGAAAAGGAGTTACAAATTCAATTTAGTTAGTTATTAAAGGGAAGAATACAAATTAATGATTTATGTAAGTTTACCAATATACCCTTATATTAAAATTAAATGCAAATATTAAATGAAGTAAAATGAAGCATTCTTATTGGTTGAAACTTCTTCTTTTTTCTTCTTACAAAAAAAATTCTTCTTATTTGAACCCTCCACTATATATATATATATATATATTATATATATATATATATATATATATATATGGAAAAGATAATAAGAAAACCCTTATAAGCTCAAAAAATTCAAGAAACTCAATCTCCGCTATCCATCTAGAAACTCTATGGTTGAGATTGCATGTTACATAAAATAACTTTTTAGAAACATGTTATAGACTAACAAAAGTACGTGTAACAACTTTTTGCTTTTTTATTTTTCTTTCTGACACACTGACATATAACAGGCTTGTCTGTTACACAAATGTTTTTTTCTAGGAAAAATTACAAGTTTTGTACTTTATCTTAATACCACTTATCAGGCGGTGTCCTTTTTAATGATTTTTGAGAAGTTTTGTTACAAGGAATTTTGTTGCACGTTTTATTCTTTAGGCTTGACTCAGTTAGATTTTCTTGTTAAATCTTGTCACTCAAGGGTATTTTAGTCTTTTTACCTATTTATTTAATACTATTTAAAAGAATAAAACAAAATATTTTAGGGTTGACTCTTGAAATAAATGGGTAAAAAGACTAAAATACCCTCAGGTGACAAGATTTAACAAGAAAATATAACTAGGTTAAGCCTAAAGGACAAAACATGCAACAAAATTTCTTGTAAAGGGCAAAAATTGTCAAAATTCATTAAAAAGGACACCGCCTGATAAATGATATTAAGATAAAGGACAAAACTTATAATTTTTCCTTTTTTCTATAAAACATGTAACATGCTTTTTACATCCACTACACATTGAAAACTCATAAATTTAAAGTTCGTAAATGTTACACTTCGTAAAACTTGCAAAATTTGCTTTTGAAAGAAAAAAGTGTAATGTGTTGTTACATCTACGTAATAGACGAAAGAGGTGTAACATATTAAATTTTTTTTCCTGACAAAAGCTGTTACATGTCAAAATTATGAACTATATATATATTTATATATATAGACCAGTTAACGTACAATAGCTCTTAATGTACATCACGCACGACAGATAATTACGCACGTTCATTTTAAAATCACGCACGTTATAAACTAAAAAACCCAAATCACGCATATAGAAAACAATAATCACGCATGTTGTCGTACGTGATGTACGTTAAGCCTTATTGTATTTTACACACACACACACACACTCTCTCTCTCTCTATATATATATATATATACATACATACATATATATATAGGGAGAAGATCATGCGAGAACCACCTCTTATTGCGAGAACCGCGAGAACCAATGTGAACACACCAAAAATAGCTAAAAATCACACAAAAATTTTTTTTTTGATTTTTTTTAATATTTTTTAGGATAAAATCGCTACTTTTCGAACCAAAAAAAAAAAAAAATTTAAAAAATTTTTTTTTTTTGGCTTCGAAAAGTAGCGATTTTAACCTAAAAAATATTAAAAAAATCAAAAAAAAATTTTTGGATTTTTTTTTGATTTTTTTTAGATTTTTTTAGGTTTTTTGGGGGTTTAGTTTTTAGTTTTTAGCATTTTAGCTTGGGGTGGGGGGGGGGGGGGTTTAGGTTTTTGGGGGGTGGGGAAGGGGGGTTTAGGTTTTTTTTTTTTTTTGGGGGGGGGGGGTGGGGTTAGGTTTTTTTTTTGGGGGGGGGGGGGGTGGGGGGTTTAGGTTTTTGGGTGGGGGGGGGGGGTTAGGTTTTTTTAGGTTTTTTTTAGGTTTTTTTAGCTATTTTAGGTTGTGTTCACATTGGTTCTCAAGATTCTCACAATAAGGGTGGTTCTCGCATGAGCTCCTCCCTATATATATATATATATATATATATATATATATATATATATATATAGAGAGAGAGAGAGAGAGAGGCCGATTAACATACAAAATCCCTTAACGTATGTTGCGTACGCAATTCAGTATCAATATGCGAAATTGGGTTTATAACGTGCGACTTTCATTCTATACATATATGTATATGTACATGCGAATTTATACATATATCTATATGTACATGCGAAATTGACTTTTATACATATATGTACATGCGATTTCAATTATATAAACATGCGACTTCTCAAATACGTATTCATGCGATTTCACATTTTCCGTAAAATAACGTGCGATTTTGCCTCGCGTACGCAATGTACGTTATGACATATTGAACGATATACTTTATATATATATGTATATGAAAAAATATTCATATTCTATTAAAAAAGATACAAATGAGTTTTTACGGGTATATTAAATAAATAGTTAATAAAAAATCCAGTTAGAATAAAATTAAATATAAAATATTTTTATAAAAGAAAAATCTAGGTAACTAGGGGAAGTGTCGTGGGGTAGTGTCGGTCCTAACCGTAGTGCCGACCTAACAATCTTCAATGATTGCTTGGAGCAATTTCATCACTGTCCACTCAGCCTCCAAGTCATTTCCACATCCACATCGATCTAATGCTTCCATTGTAACACCCCGACCACGTAATACAACAAACCATGACGGAAACATCAGGGAGTCACATTACAGTAATTGTTTCAAACATATAGTACATAAGGTTTTGTTTTATTAAATTACTAATTTACATTATCTTGGAACAAAAGCAAACAAAAGACAACAATTGTCTTTATGTTTTTAAGATAAACTAAGGCCCGAGTCCGTACTATGTATAGCATGCTTTAACAATCATCACACGTTAGTTCCTGAAACATATGTGAAAATAAATGTCAGCATAAAAATGTATGTGAGTAACATAGGTTTTGTGATTAAAGCTCATGGCTTTGAATATTAAAAGAAAATGTTTAAACTATTTCAAAAGTAGTCATGAACCTTTAAAAAAAGTGTTTCTTTATTAAATCATATGAAAAATCATTTGATTTAAAAGAAATAATGCAAGGTTAACTTAATAACCAATTATGTCTTTGAAATAACCAAATGAAATGTCTTGTTTGGTAGGGACCAACAAATGTCTTGTATGGTAATAAACCAACAAATGTCTTGTATGGTATAAAATACAAATGTCTTGTATGGTAATAATCAACAAATATCTTGTATGGTACAAACCACAAATGTCTTGTATGGTAAACAAAAGTCTTGCTTAAACCATAAGGTGATGTTTTGTACAAACAACCAAATGTCTTGTCTTGTATAGTTAAAATGTCTTGTCTAAAACAAGTGTTTTGAATAAACAAAATGTCTTGTTTAATCAAAAAGTGTTTTGTAAAACAATTGCTTTTATTGTGTAAACATATATATATGGATTGTTGGCGAATACATTCAAGCCTTGTTGACTGTCGGATAAACCCTTATAAGGACAAAGGTTTATCAAATGTTCATTGGATTTTGCCATTCCCTAAGGTCAATTCCAAACAAACCTAGGAAGCGGGAATAGGGTTGTCAATCCTATGGTACCATAACATACTACCGGTCGGCGTGATCAATGTTAATGAATGTATCATTGTATATTCAGCGCACCAATATTTCTTGTACAATGTAAGCATGTCTTAAAAACCTTTTGTAACCATGTACTTGGTATACTAAGTCGATATACTAAGTAATATGTCTTTGAAATCATGTACTAGATATGCTAAGTCAACATACCAAGTAAAAATGTCTTTGAAAATCATGTACTATATATACTAGGTAATTAAACCATGTAGAATGTCATGAAAACAAGAAAGTAATGATATGCACATATGAATCACCCCAAAACATTTGAAAAACGTAAAAGAGGGTACTATGTACTCACTTGGGATTGCGTATAAGTCTCGTGTTAACAAAGCTCAAGTGTGTTCGAGTGGCACCTAATATGTCGGATGATTAAATGTTAGGTGTCAAGACTTTAATCGGAGGATTGGATAGAATGAAGTCTTATAAAGAAAACGAGTGTTGGGACTCGTATGATATGGTTTAATAAACTTAACATTCTGATTAGAAAGAGATCCTAAGTGCTTTTGACCCGTTATGACTCGTTAAAGTGGTTTACGCCACTTTAACGAGTCGTAAGCGTGATTATAAGATCAGATGGTTAAATATGTCCTATGATGAGTCTTATATGCCAAAACAAGTTTGATTATATTATAATATCAGTTTAGATGTTAAAACTTTGGTTTCAGATGCTTAAAACCATTTTATGCGCAAAAAGGGCGTTTCGGTCATTTTAAAGTCCATAAAAATCGGCTCATCATATAACTAACCAAACTACATGACCATAAGGTATAACCTCAGAGAGTTATTCCCTGTATAAATATGGTCATAAAAATGTGCTTGGTATAATCCTAAGATCGACTAAACGGGTTAGAATCGAAAGTCAAAGCGACAGTCAAACCGCTCAACTTACGACTAAAATAAAAGCACTAAACTAGAAATGACGAGTTAGACAAGTTAAAACATGCTAATTATGTTGTAAAACTGATTTGGTGTCAAAAATTCGAGTTTTAAAACCCGAAAACAGTTTCGTCGTAAAATGCACTTATGTGCATTTTTTACTTTTAATAAATAAAACTTTGACTCGTCACTTCGCCTACTAAACGTGGTAATCAGAAGGTGCAATCACAAAGGATTATAACCTTCGTGATTACGATCAAATTGCAAAGTTCAATTGAACTTTGACTTGACCAAAAAATGGTCAGAACCGAAAGTCAAATAGAAAGTCATACTATTTGACTTTTAACTCAAAAATGCCAAAATAATGAAAAAGACTTGAATAGAACACTTACTTGTGTTGAAGAACACTATAAGAGTTCAGTAGGAGGCTTCCAAATTGCTGGAAACAAGCTCCTAGAGACTAGGAGAAGAAAATGAGAAATGAGCAAGTGAAAATGGAAGAATTCTTGGCTATTTATAGTGTTCAAATGCTCACAAGATCATGCCAAGTGTCCCTTGATGTTTCATGATCTGAGGAATGTCATAACACATGTCCAAAGATGGCAAAAACCTAGAAAATTCGTGAACTTGAGGACCAAGGCATGAAACAAAAAGCTGTCAAGAATCTGGTGTGCTGGGCACCCCTTACGGACCGTATGGGGTGCCCCTTTGCGGTCCGTAAAGCTTGGCTGGGGGCCAAGTTTGGCAGTTTGGCAGATTTGTTCCCTAGACTTGTATTGTCGCGTTTTGTCACTTTTAACCCCTTTTCACATAATATTTAGGTTATATAAAGGTGTTAAGGCATGTGTAACTTGGATTTTTTCCGCAAATGCCGTGTATATCGTTTCGTTCGATCGTACAGTTACGTGTTTCGTAAATAAAGTACAAGACTTTATTGAACACGTAAATGATCGAAATTGCACAACGATTGAAATTATGTATTCTTGCCAATAACATATAAGATTTTATTGAATAAAAAATGTTTGGAATTGTATAATGATTGAAAATGTAAAGATGTCACAGTCTCCCCTACTTTAGGAAATTTCATCTCGAAATTTAATTAGAGGAAACTTGTGAGAAAAGATGTTGGTATTTCGCTTTTATTTGATCCTCTCGTTCCCAAGTAAACTCTGGGCCACGTTTGGATTCCCAGCGAACTTTAACAATCGCTATTCGTCTGTTGTTTCTAGAATGAGTTCAGGTTTGGTGATTTGAACTTCACCAACTTCATTCCAACAGTCAGGTGCACGACATTTTCGATTTGTACAGAGCCTCAAGAGATCCATGTAAATGTCGGAGTGGTAACTCTTGTTGTAGTAGAATTCGATCAAAGGCAGATGCGAATTCCAACTACCACCCAAGTCAATCACACAAGCTCTAAGCATTTTCTCAAGTGTTTGAATTGTACTTTCGGTTTGTCTATCTGTTTGAGGATTATAAGCAGTGCTTAGATTTAGTTTG
This sequence comes from Helianthus tuberosus, assembly GCA_030545235.1. Taxonomy (NCBI): domain Eukaryota; kingdom Viridiplantae; phylum Streptophyta; class Magnoliopsida; order Asterales; family Asteraceae; genus Helianthus; species Helianthus tuberosus. Next base: position 14,050 of record JARYGA010033533.1, read on the forward strand.
GTTCCCATAGCAGATTTCATGGTTTCTCCAATAATGAGATGAGTGTCACGATCTGTTATGATGTTCAAAGTGTGACAACCGGTGATTTACGGCTCTTAATTACATGATTAACAGGTGATTAACGCAATAATAAATAGTGCTTAAGACACAAATTAACTTAACTAGGCCTTTGGAGAGCCTAGAAACGGCTAACCGGCTTTGCAGGGCGCGAACGATGGTTTACGGAAAGATCTGGTGAATATTAAGCGACAACGAACTGATGCCGTACAAAATACTGGCAACGCCGACAAGTATGAATGTTACACGAAAATTTTATGCTTATGAAATTAATTTTGTGAATTTATTGGGCTTCCGTGCAACACAAATGCGAACGTGAACTAAAAACGAGATGGTAGGAAACGCATCGGCAACGAAATGGAAGCAACGGAGACGCCTGTCACTTTCAGAACTTACATTTTACGCTATATTTAGCTCCGTAATGAAATTTTACTAACTACAGTCGAAACAAGATTAGAAAACGAATTAAAGCGACAACAACACGGTTTTACGCGATTTTCACCGTATTTGACGAACAAACACGACAACCGGCTACTGGCATACATTTTTTCGGGATTTCGGCTATATAAATATACGTCATTAAATTTTACGGAGCACGAGTGTGTTAACGGGTCTCGTAGGAATTACGGGCCGCTTAAACACGGGGATTGAGCTTGTTGGCCCTGGGCCCAAGCCCAACACCCACAAGCCTAAACCTGCACATAATATATTAGATCTTTACTACAAGATTTTTTTTCTTTTTTTTCTTGTAAATCTTTCCAAAATCACTTCAAAATCTATAATAAATCTTACCAAAATCCTACCAAAATCTTTACAAGATTTATTTTGGTACTCACAAGATCTTTTATATCTCTATAAAACACCCTCATTTGTTTGCAACACAAATCATCAGACACATTCATCCCCTTCAAATGAGAACCAGAAACAACACACAAACATGGGCCAAACTTCATCTCCTACACTTCTCCACAAGAAAACCCAAACACCCTCACACATAAAACACAGACCAACAACACTATCTCTCTCGTTCTCTACTTCCGGCACCAGTCACTGGCGGCCGGATATCGGAGCTCCGGCTCCCCGTTTCTTACCGGTGACGAGACCCAACCCAGCCACACCTCCCCTTCTCGTCTCTCTCGGTTCCGATGTCGACGACGGAGGAACACACGCCGCCGTGAGCGGCGGCGGTGGTGACTTTATTCAGCGAAACAGCCCCCCTTTTTTTACACCTAGATTCCGGCGACAAGACATCCGACACCACCACCACCGTCTGGTGGTGGTGCGACGGCGACTCAGCGACAAAAGAGAGAGAAAATGCAGAAGAGAGGAGGAGACTGAATATAATGATGGAGCCGACGATGGAGGGCGGCAGCGGCGCCGCCGCAGAGGGTGGCGTAGTCGCCGGAGCTACGGAGAGACGGCGTCGTCCCGGTCAGGTTCGATTCAGTTCAGAATCAGGCTACGTATCCGCTCAGGTTAGATTTGGTTTCGGTTTAGTTAATCTCTGGATGTCTTGAGTTCATCTTGGGATATTTTGGACCAGGTTTCGGGTTCCGTTTCAGCAAGTTTACGGGTTTTCAGTTTCGGATTCGGGTCGTGTGTCGGGTTCGGGTCAACCCGGTCGACACCGGAGCAACACGAGTCAGCAGGTTCGGCTCGGTATGAGTCAACTTTGGTCAACGACTCTAGTTTGGTCAAACATCAGCCGTGGTTCGGATCAGAATAATTTCAAGTGCGGGTTTTGGATCGGCTCGGGTCGGCCCGCGGTTTGTGGTTCGAGTCGACTCGGTCCACCCGAGTCAACTCAGTTGACTCGGTCAACTCAGTCGAACGTCTTGAACGCGAAAGAATTTGTAAAATGTAGTGGCGCGATTATTTATGTCGTTTTAATAATCTTAATATTACTAACGTGAACGAGCTCGACCCAACTAACGAATTTACACTTAGTGACTTGGTTTTAAATATTTAGCGTTTTGATATATTTCACGTAAACTATATAATATGTGTTGAAGTGATTGAATCTTGTTAAAATAACTACAACTTGTGTTGTCGGGGTCGTCCAAAAACAGAGGAAACTCTGCCCGTTTTTCGAGAAAATCTATAAAAACAAACGCGTTTTATTATAAGACGAACCATTGTATTCAAGTGATTTTTTAAAAGACAAATACAAATATAAAACTTTTTTCGACAACAACTTACAACTTACGAAAACAACGATACGGAAATCATTTCGACAACAAAATAAATATAGTTACTATTATATTTATTTCAATCAAACTCGAATCCTTTTATAAATAAATATAGTATATATTTATTTCAAACATCACGTAACACGAATTCTTTTTATAAAAATAAATATAGTTTATATATTTATTTCAAACTTCAAACAACTCGATGATACTTTCGCAAAATAAATATAACTTTTTATATTTATTACAAACGCCGAAACAGCGTATACGTATATTATGACAAATATATCCAAGATGCAATATATATAATACAAGTTTATTATATATTACTTTCGTACGAATATTCCTATATACACAAACGACTTCTCGGGACGACAAGCGATATCAACGATATATTTATATATTTTTTATATATAAATATTTATTTATTTTTAAATCTCTCGAGAATCAAGTCTTTTCAAGACTTACTGGTTATTATCGACAATAAACGACACTTATCAAATATGACTTAATCATTTTCATTAAGTTAACAAGTTACCGTTGAATCGTTCGGTTAACGATTCGGTAGAGCTCAATGACACATAGTATAGTTACTGCGTTTATTTAGAAACTTATAAGACATTCCGTGTTAGGAATATTGTAGAATGCACTCTAGCGAGTCTCGTCTTGGAAACGACATCACGAAGTCGTATATAGCTAGCTTTGCACAGGAATATTCAGGTGAGTTCATAACCCCACCTTTTTACGGTTTTACATTTTTATGAATGTTTTCGGGGTGGAAAGACATGCACGTTTTTCAGAAACATACAAAGTTTTCGATAAACAAAGACTGCATATTTTTAGACAAAGCACGTTGTGCAAGAACATACAAAGCTTTTGAACGAACGAAAACTCATATTTCTAAATCATATTACGAATGGCTTTCGAGGAACTCAAATGGTTTACGAATGGATTATACTAAATATACCGGTTTTTACAAAACAAATGCGTATTATCGAAATGTGAATGATTTTCATGACTAGGGATGGGTCGTCTGGTGATAATACAGAGAGACTGGTGAGTTAGCCTTAGAGGCTGGGGAGGTTCAGCCTTAGAGGCTGGGGAGGTTCAGCCTTAGAGGCTGAGGAGGTTCAATCTGAGGGACTGGGGTAAAATACATGTTACAAAAGTATTACAGACATTTTATACATGGTATGATTAGCTTAAGGAGGGTTTACTACTAGATCATGTGAGGGGTGGGTACCATACTTAAGTCCATTAATCCTCGTCGTAGGACCGAGGGACATGAGTGATAGATCTATTTAGGTGTAGCGAGCCCCACCCATGAGTCCGCGGGATGGACCATGAGGTGACTATGTCTTCCAGCCGGAAGCCCGGTACAAATTTGCTAGGTTTGAGTTCTTCCTGCACCTTTTCACACATACCATTGGCTTTGCAACCCATTGGTGATCTCTTTTTCCTTATTGCTACATATCAGGGACATACATACTTACAGAAATACTTGATTTATACAAATTAAATACCATGTTTTATACAAATTCAAGGCATAGGATTATGCGGGCATGGAGTCAAAGTCAGGATGGGCATTGATGGTTATACAAACTTTACAAATATAGGAGTTTACAAATACATGGTTTTACGAACATAATGCGTTACAAATACAAAGTTTCCATATAACTTGGCAAGAAAATGATTTCTAAATTCGTTTTCTCAATATTATTTCACAAACCGGTTATTCAAAAGATTTATTTCAAATCTTTTACAAACAAACTATGAACTCGCTCAACTTTATGTTGATTTTTCGCATGTTTCTTTCTCAGGTCACATTTCAAAGTTATGACACGGTTGGAATAGGAGAACCATGTGGAGTCGAGTACTTAGTGGCGTTCATTTTCTAAAAGACTTAGCTTATTTGCTTCCGCTGTGCAATGAAGATACCAGTTCAGTCACGCCATGCTCTGATAATTTCGGGGCGTGACACAAAGGTACACCATGACGTGATGAATCTCATTGACATAAATCTTAGCAAGTTTGCTAGTAGAGAAATCCTCATGAATTTGGCAAAAAGTGTGCTGACTTAGTCAGACAGTCAATGATTACCCAAATGGCATCATGACCTCTAGGAGTTCTTGGTAGTTTGGTGATGAGATTAATAGCAATGTTCTCATACCTTCATACCAGTATTTCTCATTGTTTAAGTAAACCGAAAGAAAGTTGATGTTTTGTGTCACACCCCCAAAATACCACATGCGGAAACCCTTGCGAGGCGTGTGACGTACCAGGATCTAGCCACGAATCACATTGAACCAACAATAAGATATTAAATAAAAATTCCCATTCAATGTAAAGAGTGTATCTCAAAACATTCGTTTAAAATCAAATACGTTCAGCGGAAGCATAAAATACTGTTCAAAAAATTCAATATCGTAATGTTTAAAATCATCCCCACTTTAATGTCTTCCCAAGTGCCACGTCCCATGACCACTCTAGCATCCTAGACTGCAAGTTCCACATCAAAGTATCTATCGACCTGCAAGCATGCAGAAAAAGTGTATCAACATAAAGCTGGCGAGTTCATAGTTTTGTTAAACGTTAGTTGCCAAGTGTTTAGTTTAAAGTCATGTTGATAATAACTTGAATAGTGAAGTCAGTTCGTTTGCCCTTCCCCAATGCCTATCAACATTGGTCATGTGGTTAAGGTCATTAGTTCACGACCGTCCTCCCCGGTACGGTGTGAGGTTGTCAAGCCTAATAGCGCTACCAACTAATACCCCATTGCCCTCCAAGCAACTAGTTCGGTAGTAAGATGGGATTTAAAGTGATAGATTTGAGTGTATTATCCAACATCGAAATTAAACAATAGTTATGATGTATCCCTTCCAGGGATAAAACTTTGCAAAGTATCCCCTACAGGGATGTCAGTTTGTTTGTTTGTTCCCACTGGACGCATGCTTGTAAAAGATTAGTGAATTCACCTTAGATTTGCTCGGTAAGTTACGTTACTTGTTCAAAATTGGTCAACCAAGTCCTATGATGGTTACCCATAACAATCAGTTTCTATACAAGTACAACACGTATTTTTCCACACATATTTAACAAGTAACGCACAAAAATACATGTATTAGCATTCATCACCCCCATACATGAGTCTTAATAGTTAAACACATTGCATAGCAATTCGTTAACAATGTACGGCCCAAGAAAACATAAGTCCCAGGTAAGTGTGCGACCGGTTTACGAGTGTGGGGTCTAGCAGGCCCCATGGCCCAGTTCATGTGGAAATTTGTCCGGTCCAAGAGTGAAGTGTGTGACACTCTCGTGGGTGTACAGTCCAATTATAAGTGTGCGGTCCATCAACGTTACGGCCCAAATAAATATGAAGCCCAAGGGACTGTGCGATATCCCTGAGAGTGTGCGGCATGTTTTGATCAGTTGTTTCTCGTGCATTAAATGCGTGCACATAACCAGAGTGCATGTCCAAGGGTGTGCGGCCGGCAACTGTGCGGCCTCTATGCTTCACGGGGTCATACATCGTGCATTATAAGAGTGCGATTTCAGTTATCCTTCCCTTAAATCATGGCTGAGCAGTTACACAAATCATGTTTCCAAATTCAAAACAATTTCCATAATTCATGATTTTTCAATTATCAGTTACTCAATGATTGAAGTTATCACATAATCATAATCAACACTAAGTCATCAATTTACAATTAACATCATCATGATCATGGATTTTTCATATGCACATCCATGGACAACATTAACAACAATTAACATCATCATCATCATACAAATCAGATTCATGCATAACTATTTTCATGAAAACTAACTCACCGTTTCCGATGTCATGAATCAAAGGATTATCTAACAACCCCAATCATCAATCATTATTCAAAACAATTAATCACCATAACCATCCAAACAATCCGAAAACAACCCTCCATCATGTTTTTACCAAATAATCATATCATAACAATACATTCATTCCCAACCGAAACCACAAACACAACACAGCCAAGTACAACAACAAGAATCAAATCTACACATGTTATCATACTAACCGTGAGATGGAAGAGAGATGCTCGGAACGAGAGAAGGCTTCGAGGGGGGGGGGGGTACTTGCCGTCGGTCACTAAGAAGAGAAGGAAGAGGGCTAGGGTTTGCTTCTATATGTTTTGTGAGATAGTAAAGACTTTGTGTGTGTATGAGTTCGAATAAGTGAGCCGAACTCACTTGGGCCTCGCTTTAGTTTCAAAGAAGCTGGGCTGATAACAATCAAGTGATGTGAGGAAGGTGTTCGACCTGTACAAGGAATGTGCGACTCGAACGTGATTGTATGACTAGGTTTCACATAAATAGTTCACATAATATCCAAATAACTCTTATATATTATATAAAGTAAAGTATAACCAAATAAGTTTACCATAGTGTACACACAAATACAACATATGATGATAGATAAAACGCAACGATACAAGTTAGAGATCAGGAAATCAGGTAATGCTAACCTTGAGAGTTCTGGTTGTCACATTTTGCCTTTAGAGCTAATGAATTCAAAAAGGGTGTGAAATTGAAAAGGGGATTGGAGTTTAGGAATACGGATGAAAGAATGTTTATAGAGGTTTCCTATAAAGACTATTATAGGAAATTTATGTGTGTGTTCAAAGTTGGAGATGGAGAGTGTAAGATAAATTTGGTTGGAAGGTTTCGTGAGTGTCATGAATGTATGGTTTTGTTTCCAAATGCATAACTAGATAATGGTTTTAACCACATTGGTCAAGGTCCAGAACTTTAAGTGACTTAAATAATTCCACGCTTACAATGTAAGAAGGAACACTTATATATAGGAAGTATCAGTGGCGTATCCACCATGCCCTTATTACATTGTTCTCGTTTCGTTATTCTTATCACTATAGGTTCTTACACATGACAAAACTTGCTATGGTTTTCTATGCGCCGAATTTTATAGTTATGTGTGCACCCATAATTACTCAATTCTTTGCGTAGTCCGCATAGTTCATTTTGTGATGTGTGGGGGAAAATCAAACAAATAAATTCACAGAAAGCATTTAAACATGTGATGACTCGTCTAGACCACAAAAGGGTCTCTTTAACTAGACCACCAAAGGGTCTCTATAACTAGACCACCAAAGGGTCTCTATAACTAGACCACCAGAGGGTCCCTTTAACTAGACCACCAGAGGGTCTCTTTACCTAGACCACCAGAGGGTCTCTTTAACTAGACCACCAGCGGGTCCCTTTAACTAGACCACAAGAGGGTCCCTTTAACTAGACCAACAGAGGGTCCCTTTAACTAGACCACCAAGGGTCCCTTTAAATTGATTTACAAACCACAAAGCTAATGAATGTCGTTTGTGTTATGGATAACGCACCAACAAGTTTACCAAATCATTGAAATCGTAGTGTTATATTTAAACCATAGACTTTGTTTTGAAAACTTGAAAACG